>JAJJWX010004349.1:0-10533 GCA_023529315.1 Papaver bracteatum
AAGAGAGGTGATTTCCAGTATATTCAGATGAAGTCCGTTGTATTACTATGCAAATGCTCGTCTCTTGGTTATCAACTCAAACAAAAAAAATAGAAAAAAATTGTTCTTACTCTCAAAAATAAATATTCCCTAAATTTCAAATCTCCCAAAATATCACCTCTTGAGGAGAGATTTCTATCGTACCTATTTTCATAAAAAAAAGTCTACCAAAATCTCTAAAATTTACAAATCAATGACATTTAATTCTCCTACGAATAACAGGGATGTTGGGATGACTCTTAGGCTGTGTTTGGCACGGAAGGAGTTTGAATTCTAGGAAGTTCCAACTACCTAGAATTCCAACTACCTTGAAAAGGAATTCCATCCTTGAAAATTGATGTGATTGGCATGATTTTGTAAGAAATTGATAATTATATTATTTTAATAATTTTAACCTTTATTTATTTCATTATATATTTAATATTAAAAAATTGTAAAAGTATTTAATTTTAAAAAATTGTAAAAATTATTTATTAAAAATATTATATGTATTGTAATATAAATCTAATACTATTAAGTTAATATTTATAATATAATAATTAATATTAACCGAAATAATATCACACATAATAATTACACAGAGCTTTTGGTTGGCAATAAGCTGGGCCCCAACTCCTCTTTGAATAGAAACACCTACTCTATAAAAAATAAAACTGCCTAAGCCACTACTAGCATCATTGCTTATCAAAACGCCAATTAGTAGGCGTTGAAAAATACAATAGCATCCCTCACCAAGCTCACCTAAGGTGGGGAAAAAGCCAAAAACACTTAAACCATAACCATGTGCACACTTGTCCAAATACTTGGTCTGTTTGCGAAACAGATTGAGAGATAGCCCCTTCCAGGGTGCGAAAGAACGGACACCCTCACCAGTGAAAGGGGATACACCTGTGACATCCATGCAAATATCTTGCCCATTGTTACAGTTAAGAACGAGAATGTCAGCAGGCTTTAGATCTCTACCATCATCCGCTTGAAGGCCAATAAAAGCCTCTTTGCGCGCAGGTACATTGGCTTTGTAGCAAATGTCAAAAACAACATCCTGAACAACATCATGGAGAAACTTATAACCAATATACTTGGAACAATGAAGAGCATGATCACCAAAGATGTTCATAGGTTTGTTGCAGCTTGGACAAGAACTGTTCTCAGCGAACATAGGAATACCGAGTCGATAGCACAACACAACCCTGAATTGTCTCGGCCCGAGACATTGGTTGAGCCCACTTTTGGGCACCACCATAAGATAGTATTGTGCATGTTTAACACGATTACATTTCCATAAGATAGAGCCTCGTTCAGACATAACAAATAGGTCGGGGATTTGCTTTTTAACTGCATCAAAATAGACTACTGCCAGGGAATGCATGGAAGGGGGGGCAGAATCATCGACACAGTAGGTAGACGGCAAACCACATACCTGGGTAAAGGTCTGAAGAGACAAATTATAGGCAAAACCTCTTTCCGTTGAGAATAAGTCACCAAGGATTGCTTTCTGCACTGAAGTAGTCTGGCTCTGAGAAGCAAGAAAGCAATACGCTCGAGTATCAGCCATTGTATAAATGCCAAGTCCACCATCTTTAATGGGTAATGTAGCTAATCTTTTCTGCAAATGACCGAAACCTGCACCATCCCCAGTAATTAAAAGTCTCAAATACTGAAATAACTGGTCATCAAAGAAAACAGTGGCAGGTTGAATAGCAGCAGGATTGGTAGTCCTCAAGGAAAAGTAAAGTCTAGACACTCCAGTACAATTGTGAAGTAGAAGCATCTCACTTTGAGGGTCTCTGAGTTTTTTAATCGCATCCATTAGTTGAACAGTTTTATAATATTAATAAAAAAATAAATATATAATAATTATATTTTAATAAATAAATTATTCTTTTGAAATCAATTTATGAAATTCAATAAAAATAATATTTTAAAATAAAAATTAATCATTTATCAATAATACAAATAAATTTTAATAATAAATTATTATTTTAAATGTGAGAAAAACTAATTTTTATATAATATTAAAATTTACACAAAAAACTATTTATTAAAAAAACTTATACACATATATCAGGATAATACTATAAATTAATATAATATAATATATTTTGATTTAAAAACTAATTATTTATATATGTATTTAAAAATAGATTTATAATACAATATAAAAAGTTACTACTAAAAACATTTAAAATAATATTATTAAATTAATTTTAAAAATAAATAATTAAAAAATACAAAAACAAATTAATACAAAATTATATATTAATTAACAGAGTAAATTTGTAATTATAAAAACTCATATATTGTTTAAATAAGAAAATAAAGTTGAAATGTCAATATGGTCAACCAGCGGATTTGAAAGGATGGAGTTTCAAATTCCATGGGGGAGGTGTCATTTGATTTTCCACTGAAGGATGGAGTTTCAACTCCCTGGAATTCCAGTTCCACCCTTGACTTCTCCTGTTGACTGAACTCCACCCTCAACTACCTCCGTGCCAAACGCACCCTTACTAAATCCCTGTACAATAACATGGAATTCCAAAAAATTTAAATGACTAAAAAAATATCTTTAACCAATAACAAGAATCACTAAGAGCATTTCCAATGCTAGGGGTGAAAGTAATCCTAGGTGGAGGTCATATTAATACCTTTTTTATTGTGGGTCATTCTGATGTGGCTAAAAAAAAATTAAAGTTATACTTTCTACTTAAAATTTCATCTCCAATGTCAAGGTATTATTATATGTCAAAAGACCTTGACCTTTATATTGGAGATAAATTTTTAGTTATAAAAGTGTTAAATTCTATGTATCATGTCTTTTTAAGACCTTCACCTCTAGCATTGGAGATGCTCTAAATAAACCCATAAGAAATACGATTACTTGTTCATGATCATTAAAACACATTCCACGTACCTTATAGATGGTTAATTCTGTATGCGCTGAGCTTCTTTTCAACTACTGTTTAACATTGTCAGTATCTATTGAAGTTATTGCAGATGGATGTGGTTTGTTAGTTATTTTAATCAAAATAAAGACTGCCAAATATGATTCATTTTAATTTATTGCACGAAAGCCTTGGTAGGGAAATAAACATTTCCATGGTTAAAAAAAAAAGGAAAAACATTTCCAGACCCACTTACTCATAGGACCATTCAAAGTAGTCAATTTCGGAAATTTATGCCGAAATTTCGGCAGAATTTCGGATTTCGGGTTTTGGAAAACGAAAATCAAAATTTCGGCCAAACGAAAAGTCGCCGGTTTTTTCGGCCGGAATCAATAAATTCCGGTCAAACTCGGTGTATTTCGGCCGGAATTGTTCTTTTATATTATTTTATTCCCTATTTCATATCCAACGTGTTATTTTCACCATAAATATAATATTAATGTAAAATTTTAATCCGAAATTACACCGAAATTTGGAAACGAAATTCCCCCGATACAAAATTGTACCAGTGTCTCGGCCCGAAATCCGAAATTAACTACCTTGGGACCATTAAACCTCGTGGGTCCGCTTAAGACAATGAACATGATGGGGGCTCATAATGAAACATGTTTTTGGGCATACACTCAAGGTTCGAATCTAAACAAAATGTATGCCCGATAAATTTTTAATATGCCCAAAAACAGCCCTCCTCACAATATTCATTATGGTGTGTGTGATTTTCTTATATTCTTATTAAGAGATAAATCATTATCGTTGTAAGTTGTTTTATTTTGATTTTGTTGTTTCGTAGTAACATCAACACGGATTTATATAACCTTTATAGTTTGGTTGATCGGTTTGAAAAATAATAGATTAATCACTTTGTAAATTGTCATAATTATTATAAAGTAAGTCGGAATGTTGGAGTGAATTGAATAGATGTACCGAATAATGTACAGGAAGAAAGTAACTCAACAACTAAAGGCTATAAAATCTGGATTTGAAGTCGAGTCTTTGATGTAACTTAGCTGAAGATGTCATAGCTTAATAGTTTCAAAGTATGAATAGCAATCTGAAATTGTGTCTTTAGAAAATGAGATTTTCAATTTTGAATTTTGTAACCGTTTTTGAAAGGTCTCTCCTTTAATATTCTAGTTAAGGTATTTTAACATTTGTTAGTAAGAGTTAATCGGAGATTGAAGGAATTTGATTTTCCATTCAGTTTTTTTTTTTTTTTTTTCTTTTTTATGGCAAGGATTTCTAGCTAATCCAAGAAGTTAAAATGAGGGACCTCTCCATCCATAACCGATGGTGTCGAAGAATTTATCGTGAAAACGGCGGACAAAAAGAATTATGGCAAGCACTTTGATCCTTAGTCCTTACTCGGATCATCATCTTCCTTTGGTATGATATGAATAATGAAAGCTTTTTATTCGCTTTGGTGGCACTAAAAAAACTAGAGAAGCAATTAAAGGAACAAGGGATCAAAAGATCTTCTTACAAATTTTATTATGGAGACATGAAAGAGCTCTTGCAATTAACCGTGGGAGAAGGTGCCACTGTATTACAGTGACAAAGTTACTGAATGATGATACCAGTTACCTGAGTTTGAAACTCACCAGCATCACATTCTTTATTGATCAAAATAAACTCACTGCATTATTTAAAATCTTGAATATAAATCACCATATAGCGCCACGTGCTGTCCCGTTTACTTGGAAGACAGTACCATCCTTTGGGAAGCAAATTTTCATAATTTTTCATTTTCATATCCTAGATTATTGAGCCATTTGCACAAGGGGTTCGTAGATTGGTGTATGGGGCAATTGCCTCCTACATGCCTTTCGGTTGGAGTGCAGTGCGAACATATGGTAAATAATTTGGTTATTTGTTATGGAGTATTGAGACAATTGCTATACATGGGGTAAATTCAGCAAAGGCTATGAGATATCGGCCCCCCTGGCCCCTCACCATGCCTTTTGCTCCCGAGGTAGAGAAATCCTGTAGTTATATGAAAGTTTTTTTGTTGGGGTTATGAATTTGGAAACTACGTACAGGGAAGGTGTCATTTCATTTGAATGAAACTACACCCAGGTTGATCATAGTGGATCCAGAGATGGTAAAGGATGTAATGAGTCTAATGACTGAGAAGAATGGTAATATTCTAAAACCACCTGTGGATAGCTATAACCCTCTTATTACTGATTTGCCAAAGGGAGTCACAAATCAGGAAGGAGAGAAATGGTTCAAACATAGAAGAAATATAAATCCTGGTTTTCGCGTAAGTATTACTTCAGTATTACTCCCTCCGTTTCAGGAAAAGTGTTACTTTCACTTTTTCAATTTGGCCTATTTTTAGGCTAAAATGAAAAAGTGAAAGTAACACTTTTCCTGAAACGGAGGTAGTATATTTTTGTAATCAATTGCTTGTACAAGATGGCTTGTGTAAGTCTGACTGTTTCTGAGTTGTATGGGATTACCGTTGGTGGGTATATGACGATATGCTTTTTTCGACTGCCTAGATAGTTTTGTATAATGATTGTATATTTTTGCCATGAAATGTGGATGCACCCATTTAAGGATGCATAGTTTTGTATAATCCTTTTAAGGATGCACCCATGAAATGTTGACGGTGAGGTTGCATTAATGATAATTGTTGATGGGTGGGGTAGAAATACACAGATAATGGTTGCATTAAGTTACTTGTTTCCATAATGTGAAAAATTGTGGATGTGAACTGCGTGGTGGTAGTCCCTCATTCCCGTACTATATTATTGACATTAGATTGTATGAGATGTTGGCATGGTGTGTTATGTTTATCGTACAGTTTTTAGCGACATATGCACCTATGTTCTGTTTTTCGTGGGATGATGCCAGCATGTACAGCAAGTTGTAGTGAGTTTTATGGCCTGAGATGGTACTACTACAGGTTGGAAGAAATTGGCCTGACATATATATTTTGATCGCACGTTGGAAGAAATTGGCTGATACTACTACAGGTTCCTGTGAATTTTATATATGGCCTGAGATGGAGACGCTAACTTCTGATATAATTTCTCGAACTGCTTTTGGAAGCAACTACGAAGAAGGAAAGAGACTCTTTGAACTTCAAAACGAGCAAATTGCGGTAGTCATTGAAGCTATTCGTAATAGATTTGCTACTGATGAAAACTGATCCGTCAATAGAAATGAGTTACTAGGTTTTCTACAGCGATCTAATATTACGGAGAGCAGTAATAGATTAACAATTGAAGAAGTTATAGAGGAGTGCAAGGTGTTCTCATAGCTGGACAAGAAACAACTAGGTCCTTGCTAACATTTACCATGATCGCATTAGATATGATCCGAATTCGCAAGAGAAGAAGTTGAGCAAATTTGTGGGAAAGAGTACGTACCTGATTTCAATGCAATAAATCGTCTCAAAATTGTTAGTACTCTATATCAACGTCATTTGTTCATTTTTCTGCACTCAAATGGTATTAAGAATTATTTGTGTCCTTCACTGCTATTTTCATTTTTTCAGTATGAAGTCTTGAGGTTGTATCCTCCGGGACCCGAATTACATTCATATATACTAGATAGCAAGAAAACGAAATTGGGAAATCTTTCCATACTATGAGGAGTCATTCTTAGAATACCATTAATTCTTGCTCACCATGATCCAGTAGAATTCAAGCCAGAAAGATTTGCCGAAGGAGTCTCCAGTGCACCCAAAGATAAACTCGCGTACCTACCTTTCTCGAGGGGTGATAAGGTCTGTATAGGCCAAAACTTAGCTTTAATTGAAGCTAAAATGCTTTGGCTAAGATCCAGCAGCACTTCGCTTTCCAGCTCGTGCCTTCTTATACTCATGCTCCATGTGTGGTTTTGAATCCGCATGGAGCTCAAATCATTTTGCACCAACTTTAAGCTAAAGATAGTGAAAATAATGTGATGATGCTGTATTACATATATGAGTTTGTAAACTTTGGATCTATTTTGCAAGTTTCTTATGGGAGTTTACTTTGGTGATATCTCAAAATGAATTAAGTGTGTCTGGCTATCTCCTAATTATACTATTATAGTAGTGGCATACTGGCATTATAGAGAGATAAACAACTCATAATCATACTACTAAAGTTACGGAAATTTAATCAATGGATACTCTTTGTTAGAACATGAGTTTAATAAAATTAAAGTCAACTACATAACGGAAAATTCATATTTAACTGAGTTTAATTTCAATTTTCATTTATGTACCTAGCATTTTTTCCTTTTTGAGTGTGGGCACATAGCTTTCATGTTTACACTAAAATGGATGAGCCATTAAATTTTTTTTTGATTTGTGGACATCTATTTACGTTATTCATTTTGGTTGCGTATAAATAGAGACAAAAACGTAAAAAATTTCTGGGTGGTTAGCTGATTATGTAATGAAAGAAGAATGGAAATATCAAATTATAATCATATTTCGAATTAGGAAATGTTCGAGTTGTTGGAGGAAACTGGATGAAAAGTTACACAATAGTGGGATTCTTTATGAGAGTTGCAGGTGGTGTAGGGGGGCTGAATACCAAAGTTACCACAAAAGTATTATTGTGTTGTTTCATATTTAAAGAATGTTCTGCAGACCTCTTTTTGTGAAGTATTTTTAGATTCTTTTGCTACTTGCAGAAAAATTGATCGGGAAAAAGAAAGCAATCTTGGATTTTTTTACCCAAGCTATCTATAGAACAATCATATCTAGAGTAATTATGTTTGCTAGTGTATTAGAAAACGGCAATGCTATTCCACGCCCTGCTCAGCTCCCCACTCTCCTCCCTGTCCGACGTGGCGGTCTGAGATGGGAAAAAAATAATCAAATCTCACCGAAAAACGAAAGACTTGTCCATTCAATTAATCTCTCTCTTCTCCCTTCCTTTTGAGTACTTTTTTTCCCTCTGCAACTATTTCATCTCTCCACTTAGTCTGAAGCCCTATCTTTTCTCATTTTCACTTCTCCCTATTCACTTCTTCTCTTGATAATGGATTCACGAATAGAAAATGATTCCATAAAAAAAAAAAAAACAAAAAAAAAGGGTGAGATGTGTTGGAAAAAAGTTACCGGGCTGCAATGGAGATGAATGACAGAAATCTTTTGTGGTTGTACTCAAAACTTTCAAGGCTCTGGTGATTTCTTTTAGACAAATATTTCTACCCTCCCAACGAATTGGCGATTGCAACAGGTATGTGAAATACGCCCGTGAGGATACGGTGAAAGCCCTACAACCGAAAATTGGATTCAAGGTTTGCACCCTTGACCCAATCAAGAACACATGTAAATAAGTTTCGATGATACTTTGTAAGAAAGAAGAACGGGAAGATAGTTTTTTTGATGATTTGAAATGGGTTTGGGAGATGCTACTTATAGGAGTTTTTGCATCTGTTTGGAAAAGACATGTCTTTTCACCAACAGATTTCTCTTCACAAAGAGATGCGTCTCTTCATCAACAGCCACTGTCTGTTGAATTTAGAATTTTCTGGAAACGTTTTCCAACTGTCCAAACAATTGCATATCCAAAAATTCTTAGCGCGGTTGAAAATATTCCAACCTTCTCCCCTTATTTTCAAAACCATGAAACAAAGTTAAAAACTTTTAAAACCGGAGCGGCTGCATCACCGAAGTGATTGCCTACGTACCCGAGTGGGATCAAGCCAACGTAGTTCTAGCACAATTGAGACTAAGCATCATCGTTGAAACCAATACATAAATGATAGGTACCTTCTGGGTTTGAACCTTCACTTAGTGTAAGAAACTCAAAGCTTTATCGATATTCTATGGTGAAACTAGTCTTGAACCAAGAATCCCTTATGACAAAGCCTGGAGTCTCCACACATATTGATTCCATAAGACATGTGTTCTGAGCTAAGAAGCACTATAAAGGCCTTGTGCTTATATCCTTATTCATGAGTCTTCTTTAGAGAACGGTCTTCTTCTCTTAGAAACGGCCCACATTTCCATACTCATATAGGTAAGTCTCGAAGGTGTTTGCGAGACACCTTTTACTAATCATAGACTCATTAAGGATTTACATCCATCCTATTTTCTTGCAGAAAAACCAGCACTAACTTGAAATGGGAAGTTTTATGCTAGTGCTCCATAATCTGAGCCATAACTTGTTGGTACCACATTGAACCTTGTTTATCTTTTTCAAAACATAGGTTGGGTTTCTGCTATGGGAGATCAACCTTCCTTCACAGACCTTAGTCCCATTTCATTACATTTTATTGAAGCAACTGAATATGGTAGACTCTTTGTGAATGGGTCTGCCAAATTCCTTTTTGATTCAATAAAGTTAACCGTAACCACTCCCCTCTTTAGTAGTTGCCTAACCAATTGGTGTCCGAGACTCGCATGTCTACACTTTCCATTATAAGTCTTATTAGAGACATTATAGATTGTGTGATTATCACAATTAATCAAAACTCTGGAGATGGCTTCTTCCAAAGTGGAATTTCCATAAGAAGGTCCCTAAGCCATTCTGCCTCTTTACATGCATTCGTTAAAGCTATCAATTCTGACAACATTGTTGAATCAGATATACAAGTCTGTTTCTTGGAACTCCAAGACACACGGCACCCCAAAGTAAAAATCCATCCAGATGTCGACTTGGACTTGATTCTACATTGTTCAGTTAGCATCGCTGTAACCTTCCAATACAGCGGGATAGCCTTGGTAATGCAAACCAAAATCAATTGTTCCTTCAAGTAACCATAACTCTGGAAACCGCTTTCCGTTGTTAGAACTGTGGATTATTTGAAAACGACATAACACCCCACCGCATGGGCTATGTCCGGTCTTTTTGCAATGCATAGCATATATAAGACTCCCAATAACATCGGAATACTCAAGTTGTGCATGAAAACACATTGGGGTGTTCTTCTTTAACTTGATAGTATGGTCACAAAGGAGAGTCTTTGGATCGTCATCAAAGTGATCATACCTTTTGAGAAATTTCTCAATATAATAATGAGATTAGGTTAAAGCCAACTCATTCCCCTTTCTTAGGATCTTAATTCCCAAGATTACATCAGCCTCTCCTAAATCCTTCATATCAAAGTTAGAGCCAAGAAACTTCTTTTGTTTCTTCCACCATAGATGTCAGATCCAAAAATAAGCATATCATCAACATATAAACAGAGAATCACACATCCAGAACTATCATGCTTCTTATAGATACATTTATCTCCATCATTCACCATAAAACCATATGACAAAATCACTTCGTCAAACTTCTCATGCCATTGCATGGGAGTTGCTTCAAGCCATAAAGAGATTTAACCAACTTGCAAACCTTCTTTTCTTGGCCTGGCAATATGAAACCTTCAGGTTGTTCCATATATATCTCTTCTTCCAAATCTCCATTTAGGAAGGCGTTTTGACATCCATTTGATGAATAATTAACTTGTGAATAGAAGCAAGTGCAATTAAACAAAAATAGATGAGATGCGAGCAACAGAGCATATGTATCAAAGTAATCAATTCCATGTCTTTGCCTATAACCCTTAGCAACCAATCTTGCTTTAAACTTACCTTTTGTACCATCGGCATCTA